>CAUYLG010008398.1:0-46597 GCA_963573385.1 Cacajao melanocephalus | reverse complement strand
GGGGGGCTGGGCCCGCACACGCCCCCGGAGCGGTAGCCGAAGCTGCGTCCGCAGGAGCCGGCGCGGAAACCCCCGCACACGCTGTGGCTGCCGAAGCCCCCGGTGAGGCCGCGGTAGCAGGAGATGCCGCGGTAGGGGGCGGCAGTGATGCAGCAGCGGCCGGGCCGGGGCCCGCAGGCCGAGATGCAGCTGAAGTTTCCCGGGCGGAACCCACAGCCCACGGAGTTGAAGCCACAGGTCATGATGGAGGTCAGGAGGTGTCTGAACAGTGGAGAAGATGGCAGAGGATGGAGCCAAGGGCCTGTGCTCCCTGGCTGATGGCAGGCCCTTTTATGTGCCAGGGGCAGCTGGCATTAAAAGAGGCAGCGAAGAGACAATAGCTGAATTTTATTGGCTTGGCATCACCCTGGCCTCTTAAGCTCGAACCCTGCTTGCCTCTTCAGTGTGGCTGCATCAACAACAATCCCTGGCCACGGGCCCTGTTTCATCTTCAAAGCCCTTTACAAGCTTCCTCCTTGCTGCTACCCCTCCCATTGGCACTGCTGTGGAGCGGGGAGAGGGGCTCCTGAAAGCATCAGTCGCATTCCAATCTCCAAGTGAGGGGAATGGATGCACTGATCTGGGGTGAAGCCTGCTCTCTGAACCCTATTCTGAAACAGACAGAGCTGGGCTAGGGGCCCTGGACCCCTGGCCTGGCCCTGGGGTGGAGTGGCTGGCCTGTCCCAAGGAGCGGGCTGCCTCCCAGACAACCTCTTGCTCTAAGCCTCCCTGTCTTTATCTGAAAGGCAGGTTCCTTTCCTCATTGTCAAAATTGGCTTCTCCTATCCCATTCCTGCCCAGAGCCTGGTCAGGGATGGCAGTGGGGGTAGAGATTTGAGGGTGAGGAGAGGGCAGGGTCTTTGCACTTTGGGTATGCCTAGTGCCACCTAGGGACACCATCTGGGACACGGAAGAAACTGATTCAGAGAGTTCAGGACAGAACCAGCGCTACACTTCAGAGTTCTAGGCATCATCGCTGATGGGATGGGGAGCGGGGAGTGTGGAATGCCTTGGAGCAACAGGGACCGAGCAGGGAAGGCTTCATGGGGGACAGTGGGCACCTGGGTTTGAGGAGGATTGAGGTGGAGTGGTACGGGCTGGGAGATGACCAGAAAAGAGGCTGCCAGACTAGACTATGTGTATTCATTCATTCAGGAAATACTTATTTGGTGCCCACCAACTATGCACTAGCCACTGTGCTAGGTTCTGGAAATCCTGCAGAGACCTGGGGTGCTTGGAGGTAGCATGCACATGGAGGAGCCAACATTTGGCCAGAGGGAGGAGGCCACAGGTGGGGGGAAGGCCCCTATGATGTCCAGGCTGATTGGTGTCCTTTAGGCTCCCAGCAGGGAAGCTCAGTGATGGGGTGTTGGGGTGTATGTACTCACCAGGGAGGAGGGAAGGTGCTGTGTCGATGGGAGGTGAGGGAGGTCAGCAAGTCCTTAAATGAGATCACTCCCTCATCTCAGAGGACATATTGGGTGAGAGAAGGGTGCTAGCTCATGTGGCTGTTCCTAAAGCCAGGCTCGCTTACTTTGGCCCCTTGTTCCTTTGGGTTAGGACAGGCAATAGCTTTGATGGATGGACAGTGGGACCGAGCCAGGAGTTTGCCCTAACCCGAGGACCTGAGCCCATAAACCCTTCCCAATGAACGTCTCTGGACTACTTTTTTCAGGAGAGGAAGAGGAGGATGTAACTGTTAGACCTGTGTCCTGACCCGGCCACAACCCAACACTGACCCAGTCTGGGCTGACAGTAATCCTCCTGAGACTCTCACCTTTTGCCCTTCCTAGTCCCTCTCAGGGTGAGTGGGCCAGTTACATCCCAGAGTGGGGATCTGGGGATGATGGAAGAGGGGTCCGTCTTCTGTGGGCCTGAGGGAAGGCAGGTGATGGTGCTTTTGAAGTCTCATAGGGAGCTGGACATCTGCCACAGATCCAGAAAAAAGGACTCTCCTAGCCCCTCTTCTGGGGTCCTGTGGATAGGCTTCCAGAGTCTTGTATCTGGGGTGGGGACTCTGGGGGTGTGGGCTGTGTGATAGGGGATCCTGGTGTGAAAGGCACAGCCTGGGGGTACCTGGGGGCCTGGATGTGGCTGATTGCAGCTGAGTGGCTAGTGGGATTTTTGGAGAATCTTTGAGAGAGGCTGGGCTGGCCAGCGCTGTCGTGTTCAGTCATGCTCGGGTCAAACACTTGCTAGACAGCCAAGAAAGACCAGGCTCTTCACCCAGCTTGGAAACAGTGAGCACCTGGAGTGCTCTCCACACATATCCAGTGATTATGGGGGATCTGCTTCTTGGTGAAATGCTGAGGACTGCAGGGCAGTGAACCCTCTGTGACGCATTTCCCCATCACCATGCTGGAAACTGCACTGCCGTCCTCTGACCTGGCTCATCTGTCTCAATCCAGCAGTCTTGGGATCATGCTGGACCCCTTCACTGAGGGGCTCTGTGTAGACGCATGACCTCCTTGGGGTCGGGGAGCCATGACCATCCCCACCCCTGCCCTGATTGGAGCTGAGGATAGCATGGACCCTGGAGATAAAAAGACACAATTCAAAGCCTAACTGTGCCTCCTGCTAGCTTTGTGCCATGGCATGGGCGTTTTTCCCCAGGGTCCTTCTTGTGAAATATAAATGGCAATCCGCAGCTTGCTGGGGGTTGGGAGGACTGAGCGAGTGCCTGGTAGGGGTAAACACCTCACTGTGTGTTAGCAGGGTGACTGGGTCCTGGCTGCAGGCAGCTGGCAGGGCCTTGCAAAGGGACAGTGTACACAGCTAGTGAGATACAGAGTGCCACCCCTAGGTAAGCAGAAAACAGTTTTACAAGGCAATCATCGAGGCCTCAGAAAGCCTTAATTAGAGCATCTATTTGTAAATGGCTCAGAACAAAGAGAATTGCAGACCAGGAGTCCCATGAAAACAGACTTAGACAGGAAGCTGACAAAGAGACAGCAGCACCGAAACCCCCAGGGTGCCTCCTCCCTCCTGGGCTCCAGGCTGTGATTGGTTCCCCCTCTAACCATGGGCCCATAAAGGGTCCTGCAAAGCCACAGGCTGTTTCAGTCGCCAGGGCCTGGGCTCTGTGCCTGCCCTTCACACCTGACCTGGGTTGGCCTGGAGGACTGACTGCTTGTCCTGTTGATCTGGTCCTCAGATGCCCGCATACCTCCCTTGGGGTACAACCCCCTGGCCTTTTTCCTGTGTGTTTTTCTGGTGGCTGCCTGCCTGTCTGACAGGTTTCTGACACCCTGATGCTCTGACTTCTTGTCATTTTTTGTCTTGCCTTGATATCCATGTTCCTTCACGTTTTTTGTCCCTTCTTAATGGATTTTTGATAAACAACTCTGAGATGCACATTAGTAAATACATCTTTGGGCCCATGCCTACTCATTTCCTTAAAACAAATTCCTGGAGGTGAAATCGTTGAGTCAAAGGGGACTGTTCTGCTCTTCTCCAGGTGTGCCTGGGTGCAGGTGTGTTGCTGACCTGGCTGTGGAAGTGACGTTTCCAGGAGGAGCCTCATGCAGTGAAGTCGTAAGATCTGGGAGTCTTGGAAGTGGGGCTGCAGCTCTCATTTTGGTCACTGTGTGTGTGTGTTACATTAGCTAATCTCTGTAAACCTTGCTTCTTCATCTGAAAAAGGAGGATTCTTTTGGGCCTTTGCGAAGATGACCTGGGGTGGTGCATGTGGAGTCCACGGAAGGCATGAAATCTGGAAGGGCGGAAGCTGCACTCGCCTTCCTGCTCCAGACAGGAGGAAGTCTTTGATGCCTCCAGTTTTGCCTTCTGGCCTTGAACTCACAACACCTCCAGAGCTGATCAGATGTGGCACCTTCACATACTCACTACTATTTATGACAAGTTCTCTGTACTAAGAGGAGGGAGAGGAATTTAACACACGGCCTCTGTCCTCGAGGACCCAACAGTGTAGTTGGGCAGATTTGTAAATAAGCGCAAGTCGTGCTCTGGATGAAGCAGTTCTTCAAGGCTCCTCCTCGGAGGGGGAGCTTGCTTTGGGCTGGAGCAGTCAGAGGCTTTGTAGGAAAAGCCAGACTTGAGCTGGGATTTGAAGGATAGAGGGGTTTGGAAAGGTCCGAAGGGTGGAGGCAATGCCAGGCAGCGAATGGGAGAAGAGCACAGGTGTGTTCACAGAACAGTGGGTACCGTGGTTGAAGCTTAGAGGATGTCAGACCTAATGTGTGGGACACATGCCAGTGAAGGCTGAGAACAAGACAAGAGTGTCCATTTCAAGGCTATGCTGTAAAATACTAGAACTCCTGGCCAAGAAAAGAAATATGTGTAAGAATTGGAAGAGAAGAGATAGAACTGGCATTATTTTCAGACAATGAGATCAGCGGTATAGAAAACCCAGCACAGTCAACGGATTTAGGGTACAAGTATCAGGAAAAGTTGAGCAGTGCCACTAGTTACCAAGTCAACTTACAAAAATCAAAAGTACTTTTCTTTCTCAGTGACAGCTAATTGGAAAATATATAGAAAATATGACTGGGCACGATGGCTTCTGCCTGAAATCCCAGCACTTTGGGAGGCTGAGGTGGGCAGATCACTTGAGGTCAGGAGTTCGAGACCAGGCTGACCAACATGGTGAAACCCCATCTCTACTAAAAATACAAAAAATTAGCTGAGCACTTCTGTAGTTCCAGCAACTCGGGAGGCTGAGGCAGGAGAATCACTTGAACTCAGCAGGCGGAGGTTGCAGTGAGCCGAGATCACGCCACTGAATTCCAGCCTGGGTGACAAAATCGAAACTCCATCTCTCTCTTTCTCACTCTTTCTCTCTCTCTCTCTCTCTCTATATATATATACATGTGTGTGTGTATATATATATGTATGTGTGTGTATATGTATATAAAGATATATATATAATCCATCTCTCTCTGTCTCTCCATATATATATACACATATATATAGATATATGTGTGTATATATATATGTATATGTATATATACACGTATATATATGTATATATATACATGTATATATATACACATATCTCTCTCTCTCTCTCTCTCTATATATATATATATATATATATATAGAGAGAGAGAGAGAGAGAGAGAGAGATGGAGTATAAAGTAAGATACCATTATATATATAAAATAAGATACCATTCCTAAGAGAGATTAAAAACAATGAAGTATTTACAATATAACTTTATAAAGTATGCACAAAGTTTTTATGGAGAACAATATAAAATGCTATAATAAAAAAACAAGAAAATCTGATTAAATGGAATTATACCATATTCAGCAATACTTTGACCTAGCATTCTAAAGATATAAATTGCTCCTAAATTAGTTTGCAAATTCAATGCAAACCCAACAAAAATTCCAGCTGGATTTATTTCGAGAAACTTGATAAAATTCTTTCTGAAAGAATAAAGTTCATTTACAGCAAAGCCAGTTATGAAAAAGGAAAGCAAAGAGGTGTCGAAATTAAATAGTAATAACGAAGGACTTGAAATTAAATAGTAATAATGAAGTGTTCAGCAATAAATAAATAGACTAAGAGCAGCACAGACACTCACAGTAGGCCCCTTCCCATCAGTGAGGCTTGGTGTTTCATGAGGGCTGCAACAAGTAAACGGCCATTTATTCAGTTGGTGAGATTTGTAAAAAATAGACACACTATATGGAAAGCATAGAGTTGGAGTCTAGTTCATACCATGTCCCATGGGAGGCCTCAGATGAATTAAAGGCCTGGACGGATAAAGCTAAAAAGCAAGCAGAAGACTATGTCGGAGAATGTCCTTCCTTATGGGTGGGGAGAGATTTCTTAAGTAAACCTTAAAAGTCAAAACCAACAGGTAAAAAATGGATCCACATGACCACGTGAAAATGAAAAAATCCAGTTTAGTGAAAGACTACATAGAAAAAATTAATTGATGTTGATAGCCTGGGAGAAGATATATATATTCCTTATACACACACACACGTTTGTGTATAAGGTAGAAAGCTGGCCAGTGATCTCAACAGACAGTTCATCAAACGGAAGGACCAAATGGCTAACAGGAACATGAAGAAATGATGACTGCCCCCAGTCCTTAGGAAGATGCAGATCAGGCCATGAGCTATGTTTGAACCATCAGAATGGCCAGAATCAGAAAGGTGGTTGTGGAGAGGTGGGAGGATGGACCCCTCAGGTGCTGTGGTTAGACGCGTGGGGTGGGGCTGACATTCTGGAAAGCAGCGTGGAGTTGTTCAGGGAATTCAGGCATGTGTACATGTGTATATGACCCAGCACTCACACTCTCGAGAGAAATCTAACCCCACATATGAAAGCAGTCCTTACGCAAAGAACAAGCTACTGATTGTGGCATTATGTGAGCAGAAGGAAGTTGGAGGCACCCTAGAGGATGAGTTAGAGAGCTTTGCTGGGGCCGGCCTGAAAATCAGCCTCAGGAGCCCTCAGATGTCTTCCCTGAGCCTTTGGTGCCCAGGGAGATGCATCTTGAAAGTGGAGCTTTTGGGAGCCAAAGCTGTGAAGGCATGTACTGGGCTGGAGGAGGGGAGACTGGTTCATGAGATGAGGAAGTTAACATCTGGGGTGGTGGCAGTGGGCTGCCCAGGGAGGGGTGCACTGCCGAGTGCCAAACACGGGTAGGGAAGCCCCTGGGAAAGTGAAAAAACTCCAGGCAGGGAAAAGCCAGGAAAGCCACACTCCACGCTGATCAACATAGGAGGGCTTCTTGTAGGAAAAGGGCTTTCCTACGTGGCAGCACTGGGTACCTTCTGTTGCCAGGCTAGGGTGCCCTCTGGTGGGAACATTGTGGCAATCCTGGCAGTCCGGGACATCTTTTCTAAGGCACCCTCTGCAGCAGAGCTGTGACTCACATGGCTTCCCTGAGCCACAGAACTTTGGTCTGTGAAATGGATGCACGTCACGGAGGTGTGGTGCAGCTGGGCGAGCTCCAGCTCCAGGGTAATGACATGTGTTTCTGGGCGAAGGTTTTCTTCCTGTTCATCTCTGACATTCCTCCAGCAAGCCTTCTGAACGACTGGAGGGGGTAGCCCTGGAGTCGTGTCCCACCCTACCCTCCACGCTGTGCCACTCCTGCTGGATCCTCCAGGGCCAGGGAGGCGCTAGCCAGGCTGGGCAACCTGAAGTGGGCCTTATGTGGAACCTGAAGCTGAGCCCTGTGCTTGAGCCTGTTGGTCACCCTCTGCCTCTCTGGCTATGCCCCACATGTTAGCCTGGTCCACCAACAGTCTTGCTCCGCATCTCCCAAATCCTCTCCACCCTGCACCCTACCCACTCCCCTGAGATGCACACCCAGCCTGCTGTACTCAGGAGCCCTCATGGGGCAGGCTTTCAGGAACCTGGGGGAGTGGGATGCCCCTCTGGGTGCTATCTGGGTCAGTAGTGTTCTCTGGAAGCAGTGAGGGGCTCGGGCTGGCCACTTGTCCCCTTTCGGGGTCTGAGCAGCAGGGGCAGGGCGGCCACTGCTCCGGGCGCTGAGTGTGTGGGTGCTGCCTGAGGATGCAGGAGCTCCTTAGAACAGACACAGTGAGCTGTCCCTGCTTGGACTGCAGCTCCCGAGTAAGACAAATTTGGTTGCTAAAGCCACAACATTTAGGGACTCAGTAACTGCTGTAGTATGTAGAAAAGACTCTTACCTGGATTCCATAATTTGCAACTATTCTTGAGTACTGTAAATATCTAATCTCAGAAATTAAGACTACTGAAGCTCATTGTAAGGTTTCAGTTTTAAGCTCTATTGAAACCTCTTCTGTGTCCCCCCCTGAACCACCTCCCCACGTGCCCAGGCTAGCGAATTTATGACTCTCATGGCCTGGTGGGGTGAGGGTCTTTTCATCACACACTTCCACCTTCCTTCTCTTTTGAGATTTGCAGCATGTATTGAGTCAGGAGAGAAACCATCAGGCAGAGCTCCCTGCCTAGGTGATAGGGCTCCCTGCCTAGGTGATAGGGCTGCCTGCCCAGGTGATAGGGCTCTCTGCCTAGGTGATAGCTTGTTAGGGCAGCAGGCTCTGTGGCTCCTCTAAATTTGGGTGGCAGCCCACAAGCCTGTTATTGGGAGGTTGATCCCATGAGGTACCCTACCCTGGTGCTGCCTTGCAGCATTTGGCCACATCTTGCCGTCCATGTTGCTGATGGCCCTTCCATCTCAGCTATCCTCTGAGACCATCTTTTGGGCCTGTGGCTATGACGGGTGGTGACTGGGTCCAGTGTGTAGCTCTCTTAAAAAGAGCTTGTGTCTCCCTTACCCATCAGATGCAGGAGACTCCAAGCTTCTCCCTCAGACACACCTGTTCTTCAGCCGGGTCACGTACACTCTCTTCTGAGAACTCTGCACCCCAGAAACACTGCTTCTGCCTCCATGCTGCCTCAGGTGTAACTGTGCCCTCTCCCTTCTTGTCCTGGGTCAAAACTCTTATGGGAAGTTTGACTCAAAACTCTTCTGTGGGAACCAAAATATTTCTAAAGTAAATTACTGGCTTTCAGGCTGCATTAAATGCATTGGATATAATGTGAAGTTTACTTGGAGGCTCAGGGTCACTGGGGGCCATGGTGCAGCCCCATGGGCTCTCAGGGACCATCCTGTACAACCTTCTCCTTTTATGGACTGGGAATGGCTCAGAGAGCGGGGACATGGCTGTCCTCACACAACAAGCTAGCCCAGGGCCGAGATGGGGGAGAGCTCCAAGCTCCTGTTGTGAGCCCAGCACTCTGTCCTTGCTGTGTCACTCCTCATCTTTGCATCAGCCAGCTGGATAGCGACTGCAGAGCAGCGCTTCACTGATGATGACGTTTTGCCTCTGGCCTGCACAATGACCCTGAGTTTGTGCTGCGAACCAGAGTTAATGGTATGCGTAGAATAATTTGTAGCCACACTAAAGGACCCCATGGTCTGTGCTATTTTCAAGTTCACATTGGCTTGAGATGCTTGTGAGGCCCTAAAGTGGAGATAACAGTAGAAGTTACCATGTACTGAGCCGGCAGTATAGCATATGTTACTCACTGTGCTAAATGCCATGCATGGCTATCTCATTTAATCCTCTCAACCGGCTCAGGCAGGGCTGTGGTCAGTCTTGATGCTTTTAATTGACTTGTACTGTATACAGGGAGGGCCTGACATTGGATGTTCTGCCCAGAGAAGGGCAGTTGGCTTGTGTTTGCCATTCTGTTGTGTTATTTGCTTATTTCTGATGCAAAACTGTGCCTTAGATGGTGATATGGTTTGGCTGTGTCCCCACCCAAATCTCATCTTGAATCATAATTCCCATAATCCCCACACGTTGTGGGAGGAACCCGGTGGGAGGTAATTCAATCATGGGGGCAGTTATCACGAGATCTGATGGTTTTATAAGTGTCTGCATTTGCCCTGCTAGTCCTCATTCTCTTTCCTACCACCCTGTGAAGAGGTGTCTTCTGCCATGATTGTAAGTTTCCTGAGGCCTCCCCAGCCATGCAGAACTGTGAGTCAATTAAACGTCTTTTCTTCATAGATTACCCGGTCTCAGATATTTCTTCACGGCAGCATGAGCATGGACTAATACAGACAGCAAGATGGCTTTAAGTTCAACTTACAGGGAAGCAGAGTTCACTTAATACCAAGTGCTGAGTTGAAAAGCATTTTGCAGAGGTGTTCCAAATGCCAACCATTCTCCTTGCTGTGGGGAGGTGTGTTGAGTGCTTGTCATTAAATGGAGAACAGTGGCAACTAAGGACCCCTTTCTGCCCAGGTGCCATGCTCTCACATCCAGCTTCCTCTGGACAGTCAGGCAGAGTGATGTGGGGTTTAGGAGTCCGGCCTTGGGCACCAGATGAACCTAGCTCTTGTACTGACCTGCTGTCAGTACAATGTATTTAGCTGATCCTTAGTGATCTCTGGAATGAGAATACTACATCTTCTGGAGACTGTCATTAGCCTGGCCACCAGAGAGTTCTAGGTCTCCCAGTTTCCAGGCATGTGGTAGAATTGCCTTTCCCTGCCCTTTGGTGTGACTGGCTCCAGCTAGTGAAATGTGACCAAAAGTGATAAATAGCCTAGCTTGTCCTGGGCTGTTCCAGTCCTGATGCTGCTTTGTCTGTGTGATACCCTGGACCTCTCTGTCCCTCTGCCACAGCAACTGGAAAAATTCCAGAGAGTGTTTGTTCCATCATGGCTGTTCTAGTGTCCTAGAGTAAGTTTATTAAGAAGCAAAGCCCTTAGGCAACCACGGTGGATATGGAGGATTTGTTAGAAGCGAGGCACTGTTGTTTTAAGCCGCTGAGATTTTTGGGCTGTTTGTTGCCACTAAATAGCCTAGCTCATCCTGGTTGACACCCTCCCACATTGGGTTTGGGGAAGATTAAATGAGTGGATACCTGGAATGCACTGAGCACACTCTGCCCATTACCCACACCCACCTGATACAAGTTAGTGTTTTCTATTTTTCTCAATCTAATGTCCCATGGGCATTTCAACCTCAGCATACTCAAAACTGAGCTTGGACACTCACCCACAAATACCATGCCTGCACTTCCTCCTGCTTACCATGCAGTGAGATTGCACCACCTTAGAATCTCTCTCATGAGCTGCCTGCCAACCTGAGAACCATCATCTGGACCACTCCTTTTCTCCCCCCCGACATCCAATACGTTGATGTGCCTTCTAGATACCTTGTGGTTCTTTCAGTCTCTTCCAACACTGTCTTAGCTCAGGCCTATGTAATTTCTCATTTCATTTCATGTTTTGGCTTGCTAGCTGGATTTCGTGCTTAATTTATTATGCTCTACAATCTTTTCTTCACCCCACTACTTAGTTGATCTGGCCATGCATCCAATCTCTCCTTCCTCCCATCCATCCATGAATTCATTCATCCAGATCTACCCACCTCTGTGTGTCACTATCAACTGAAAATTCTTCACTGTTGACAGGAGAAAGTCCAAACTCCTAAGGGTGGCACACAGGCACCTGTGTCCTGGCCTGGCCTGTTTCCAGCCTCACTTCTCATCACTCTGCAGGGAAACACTCTGTTCCAACTATGTCCAACTGCACTTCTCTGGGGGTCATTCTTAATCATGCCTCTCTATCTCTGCAGGCATTCTTCCCTGGGTCTGGAAACTCAAGACGTGGTTCAGGGGCCATTTCCTTTCAACAGAGCCAGGCATCTTTGCACATCTCTGTTAAGATGTTACCGTATTCATCACACTGTACTGCAGATGTTTGAATTTCCATCTTTTTTTTTTTTTTTGAGACAGTGTCTCGCTCTCTCGCCCAGGCTGGAATGCAGTGGCACAATCTCGGCTTGCTGCAACCTCCACCTCCTGGTTTCAAGTGTTTCTCCTGCCTCAGCCTCCCAAGTAGCTGGGACTACAGGTGTATGCCACCACACTCGGCTAATTTTTTGTATTTTTATTAGAGATGGGGTTTCATTACGTTAGCCAGGATGGTCTCAATCTCCTGATCTTGTTATCAGCCTGCCTCGGCCTCCCAAAGTGCTGGGATTACAGGCGTGAGCCACTGCACCCAGCTTGACTTTCCATCTAGTCCAGTAACTGTGAGACACTTGAGGGCAAGGACTGGCTGTGGTCCATCTTGGTGTCACCAGTGTCTAGTATTGTGACAAATAGGCATTGGATAAGTAATATGGATTGAATCGATTGATGAGTGGACGAGGTCAGGCCAAGGACTCATGGATAAGGAGGAAGATAGGCACTCAGTGACCACTATGTCACCCCTACAGGCCACGGAGCACCAGCTTGCATGGCCATGATACCATTGCCAGGCACATTCAGGTACTAAGTAAAAGCTGGCTGCCAAAGATGAATGCCCGGCAAGGTAGCTTGGGTGAGCCATGAATGGGCTCCCTTTATAGCTTTGCTCTCTGTTGACAGGGACCTCTACTCCTGGTGGTTTCCCATCTGGGGAGTATAGCCAAAAACTGCCAGCTTTCCTTCAGGAGCTGAGCATATCAGAAGATCCAAACTGAGATTTTCCCATCTGGGTTTTTTGTTTTTGTTTTTTTGTTTTTGTTTTTTTGGACACCCACATAGTGTTGCTGATGCCAGTAAGAAATCCAATGATCCTTAAGCTGGAGGCAAAAGAGAAAGGCCATGTGGTACATTCTTCTACTCTTGCAGTCTCTAGAACAGAAGACTCTTAGCTTTTCTTTGGCAATTTGTCCTGCATCCTACAGCTCAAAGACTTGCTCTATCTTGCAAGGTGAGGTGAAGAAATGTAACATCAGAACTTGGTTCCTGAATGACTGCTTGGAAGAGAGCTGCCCTATTGATAAGTGTGCATTGTCTGTAGTGTTAAGTGAGCCAAGAATAAACTTCTGTTGTGTTTGAGCCATTCAGTGGTGTACAGGGCTGTGTGTAGGAGTAGTGGGACTGTTCCACCCTAGGTACAGGCCATAAGGAGTTTTTTTGTACAGAATTTAAAAACAATAATAAAATAGACTAAAAATTAGTCTTTATTATCACCAATGACCAGCAATTCTAAACAATGTCAATGATAAGAAATTCTTCCCCCTCAGAGCAGACTGCTTTCATCCTCCATTCCCCATTGATAATTTATCACCTGGGCTATTACACAATTTTTTTTTAAACAGCAGCTGGCTTTGTTTACACTACATGAATA
Organism: Cacajao melanocephalus; assembly: GCA_963573385.1. Lineage (NCBI taxonomy): Eukaryota > Metazoa > Chordata > Mammalia > Primates > Pitheciidae > Cacajao > Cacajao melanocephalus. The sequence continues at coordinate 33,945 of CAUYLG010008398.1, read as the reverse complement.
CAGTAATGCATTTGGTAATCCAGGACGTTCTGCCTGCCCTGCACTTAGGCCCTTCTGGGGAAAGTGCTCCCAGATGCTTATCTCTCTACAAAGCTGCCATGCTTAAGATTAGCAAGATTAGGCCAGAAGTCGGGTAGGAGGTAACCATGACCAGCATGGATATCAGGGAGCAAGCCAGTCTTGTTGGGAGACTCTGCCTAACAGGGGTGTTGTGTATGGAATGCAGATAAACTAGCCTGACCTAGTTTTCTTTGTTTGAGAATATACAACCACAGCCCCCTCAGAGAAAGCAGCGGGAAGCTGATCCTGAGAAGGTGACACCCCACGTGGGCTGCTGGAGATGCTGTTGATACTGATTGATGATAAGCCTTCTTCCATCGGTCTTTGCACACCTTGGAGAAGAAACTTGGTGTTACTGCTGAGATAGATGTCTTTTCTCCCTAATGTCCTCAGTTAGCCTCATCATATTCCCCCATCATCTAAATTGCTGAGACATGGGTCTTCCCTGAATCCTAAAAAAGCATGATGAATATAGGGAATTAGCAGGTAAACATAATTGTAAATTCATACGGTGTTGGGGTGGAACTCATGACTTAAGGAAAGACTATGCAGAAGGCATTTGAAAACCCTATGGAATAAGGAAGGAAGTATTTAAGTGAGGATAAAGGGAAAGAGAAAAAGCAGCAAAACTGCATAGAAAACTACATCACCAGAGACTAGAGATGATCCTTTAAACACTGCAGGCTGTAAGGCTTTACTATTGCTGAATGAAGAATTTCATGTATCAGAATACACACCACATAGCTGAACATAGATGTTAGGAACTGAGGACCTGCAATTCTTGAGGTCCCTCCCCAACAGTTTTACCTCACAGAGGGCAGAGGAATCCATGAGGCTCAGTGCTTTCCCAGTCCAGAAAGCTCTAATGGCTGATCTGACAATAAATAAACCTAGGAGAAAGAGACCTTGTTCCTTGCTTTTCCATCACAGCAATGGAATAACATTTTTGGACATGTGAATATTTGCCATGACTCTAGAAAAGTGTGTTTTACAATTAAATTTCAAGAAATTAATGGTATGACACATAGAGAACCTAAGAAGAAATATAAAATAAAATTCTGCCGGTATTTTCACAAATGATTTTAATGAAAAAGGAAAGAGGTAGGCATGTAAAGACATCAATATTGCTAAAGAGAGAGATATTTGGACCCAGATTTTAAAAGGCTACCTTTACAACAGTCTGAAGGCAGGCTATGTAATATCAATTGTAAAGACAGCAAAGTAAGTTGGCTTTTATTTTCTTCAAGTAATTTTTGAAACCAGAAGCAGGTCAGGGGTGCACAGGTGACGAATGGGACACAAGGTGAGGAACAGGTCCATTGATTGGGAAGAGAGTGTGACATTAGCAAATGAAAGAAGCAAAGGAAAGCCCTCAGGGCCTGATTCCCTTCCTTCTTCCTCATCAGAGTGAAAATAGTCAGTCTTGTAAAGCAGGAGAAAGTCATGTGGTGAGCTAGAGGTCAAAAGCATGATATTGAGGTTGCACCTTGATGCCTTAGAGGCCTAGGGAGCAGATAATATCACATTCAGGGGGACCAAAAAATGTGCAGAAATGATAGAGAACAACTACCAGAAATCTTGGGGGAGTGATGTCAGCAAGACAGTGGAATAGAAGGTTCCAGCCCTTGACCTCTTCGAGAAATACCAATTTAACAACACTCTGTGATCTTTATCAGAGCTCCAGAATCCAGGTGAGAGGTTATAGCATCTGTGTAGTGCAAAGCAATGAGAAAAGATGTAAGATGTATTGAAAAGGGTAAGAAGGACAGCTTCTTTTTACCCAGGTCACCCCTCCCCCAAGCTTACATAGTACAATGCAGAGAGAGAGTGGAGAGAGAGAGAGAGAGAGAGAAGGAAAGAGAGAGAGAGACAGAGAGACAGAGAGATCCTCTCAGCCTGGGAGTTCTACTGTGAAAGAAAAGGAAAGTGAACTTCTAACTTTGCCACAAACCCTAGCACTAGGCCCATGTACCCATAGACTCTGGCCCCTGGCATTAGGCCCATCTGTAGACCCTGACACCAGACTCAACTGAGGATCCTAGATCCTGGCACCAGGCTTACTCAGCTGCAGATACTGGCACCAGGCCTATCTGCCCACAAACCCTGGCACTGGCCCTACTTATGGACCTTGACACTAAACCTGCCAGCCTGTGGACCCCAGCACCAGCCCTACCTGAGGACCCCATCACTATTCCTGTTTATGGATCCCAGACCCCAGCACCAGGCCCACTTGCCTGAAGACCCTGGCACTGAGCACACTCTCCTTCAGACTCTGGCAACAGGCCCACCTAGATCGCTGACTGGGGTGACTGCTGAAGGGCTTTCCCTGCCAAAGTCAGTCTGTAAAGACTGGAAGAAGTGGCTGCCTCTTCAAATGCACAGACACCAATGTAAGGCTACAAAGATAATGAAAAATCAGAGAAACATGAAGCCACCAAAGGAACAAAATAAAGCTCCAGTAACGAATCCTAATGAAATGAAGATCTATGATCTCCCTAACAAAGAATTCAAAATAATAATTTTAAAGAGGTACAGTCAATGACAAGAGTACATAGATGGACAACTAAGCAAAATTAGGAAAGCAACACATGAATAAAGTGAGTAGTTCAGCTTAGAGATAGAAACCACAAAAAAGAACCAAACAGGATTTCTGGAGCTGAAGAACACAGTCACTGAACTGAATAATTCAGTAGAGAGCTTTGACAACATACTCAATAAAGCAAAAGGAATCAACAAGCTCAAAGACAGGTCATTTGAAATTAGCCAGTGAGAGGAATGAAAGAAAAAGGAAAAAAAAAAGAGTGACAAAAACTGTTGGATTTACAGGACACTGTAAGCAAATTAATGTATGCATCATAGGAGTTTTCGAAGGAAATGAGAAAATATAGAAAAGATTTATTTAAATAAATAATGGCTGAAAATTTTCCAAATGTGGGGAGGGAAATGGACATCCAGATTCATGAAGTCCAAAGGACCCTAAACAGTAGAACCAGAGAGGTCTACGCTAAGACACATTATAATTAAGTTGTCAAAAGTCAAAGACAAAAAGAGAGTTTTGAAAACAGTCGGAGAAAAAGGACTCATCACTTTCAAGGGAACTTTCCTCCCTACTGCCCAAGACTATTAGCAGATTTCTCAGCAGAAATCTTGCAAGCTAGAAAGAGTGGGATGTTATCAAAGTGTGCAAAGTTTTTACTTTGCCATCAACCAAAAAGTACTATCCTTGGCAAAATTGTATTTTAAAAATAAAGAAAAGATAAATACTTTCCCAGACAAACAAAAGCTGAGGGAGTTTGTTACCACTAACCCTGCCTTGTAAGTGCTAAAGGGAGTTCTTCAAATTGAAACGAGAGGATGCTAAGCAGCAATGTGAAAGCATAAAGAAATATAAATCTTACTGGTAAAGATAAATATATAGTCAAATGCAGAATAATATAATACTATGCTGGTAGTATGTAAATCACTTTTAACTCTAGCATAAAAGTCAAAAGACAAAAGTATGAGGAATAACCTATGACCACAAAATTGGTTAATGGATACACAATATAAAAAGAAGTGAATTCTGACATAAAGTGATAGGGAGAGGGAGTACAAGTAGAGAATGTTTGCATGTGATTGAAGGCATCAGCTCAAAATAGACCAGCGTAACTGTAAGAAGTTTTGGTTATACAAGATGAATAAGTCCTAGAGATCTGCTGTACGGCATAGTGCCTATAGTTAAAAACATTGTATTGCATACTTAAAAATTTGTTCAGTGAGTAGATCTTATGTTAAGTGCTCTTATCACATAATAAACAAACAAATAAATAAAGAGGGTAGGAGGAAACTTTTGGAAGTGATGGATAGGTTTATCGCATAGATTATGGTGACTGTTTCACTGCTGTGTACACATCTCCAAACTCATCAAGTTGTGTAGATTAAATGTGTATAGCTTTTTGTATGACAATTATTACTCAATTAGACTGAGTTAAAAATGTAAACACATGCACACACACACACACACAAAACAAACAAAACAAAAAAGAAATTTTGGTACTTAGGAAAGAAGAAGGGAGCTCTGAGTTTGGATAGATAGTGAGGTCTTGATTTTCAAGCCTGGAAGAGGACAAATGCCAAGGTGACTGTCAAGGATTTCCAACAAAAAGGAGACCGTGTGGCTTCCTTAGGAAATGTTGAAAGTCAGCTGGTCCAGCCCTTGCTTGTACAGTTGAGAACACTGGGGAACAGAGAGGGTAGGTGACTTGTGCCAGGCTGCATGAGTCAGCAAAGCCACGATGAGACTTTGGGGTACTCACCTTGGCATCTGTCTCACTGCTACTGCTTATCTTTGTTGCAGAGACAAGTTTAACCTACCAGAAAGTGTGGAGGTGTTCTTGACTCCTCCCCTTGTCTCACATATAAAATCCAGCAGGTCGAGAAATCCAGTTGGCTCTTTCCTCATATTCTATCCATAACTGGCCACCTCTCATGCCCTCCAGGGATTCTCATACTCTCCTCCCTGGCAGGAGCCTCTGCCATCTCCTGGGATTGACTCGTCTCCCTCCTTTCACTGTCACGTCGCCTACAGTCTGAATCCCAGGCAGCTGTCATTGCGATCATTTAAACAAGTCACGTCAGTCCTGTGCACAAAACCTTCCAAAGCTCTACACTGCACTCTGTGTCAGAGCAGATGTCCTCATAACAGCTCACAGGCCTTCCATGACCTGTGTGGAGACCCCTCATCACTGTCTCTCTCTGACCATGCTCATACTCACTCCCTCACTCTCACTGCACAAGCTATACCAGCCTCCTTGCTCTTGATGGGAACACGCCAGACCTGTTTGTTCCCACCGTGGGTCTTCGCGCAAGCTCTTTCCTTGGCCCACGTGACTTGCACTTACCTCTTCAAAACCTTTGTCCAAATGTCCCCTTGTCAGTGGAGCTTACTCTAACCACAGCCAAAATTGTGCCCACTCTTTCTCCCAGCTCTCCTGCCTCCCCTTAACCTGTTTCTTTCTTCTTTCTGTAATAACACTTATCACCATCTAACATATAATTTATTCATCTAAGCTTATCATTCATCTCTCCCACTGTAACGTGAACTCACAAAAGTATGTGTTTTTGTCTGTTTCATTTACTGGTATATTCCCAACTCATCTAAAGGTGCCTGGCATATAGCAGGTGCTCAGTAAATGCTGGTTGACTGAAAGAAACAAATAGAGACCAGCACAAGACAGGCCCCTCCAGAGCATCAGCTTTGAATTCCAGCTTCTATTTTGCTTCCCTTGTTTAACGTGTCCACCATGGAGGAGCCCTGTCACCTTCAGACACACTCAGCTCTTTCCCCATAGGTCAGAGTTAGTGTGGGAGTTGTCCTTCTGTGGCCTGCAAGTGGTGAGGTAGCCACGTGGCCACAAGAACAAATGCCTGGAGGACACTGATTTCTTATAGAATTCAATTTGTAAGGCCTCGCCAGCCCCCTCTGCTGCCTTGGTTTCCCTTGGAGCTCTGTCCAGCAGATGCAGAAACAAGGCCCTCATCTCAGACTGGTGCTTCCTGGGGCTGGGCCGGAACGTGCTCCGTCTGCTTCCATCCTTACACTCTGCTCCCAGCAGGTGACTGTCCTCTGTGTCTTTCTCTTGTGAGGGATGTGTGCATGTGTGTGTATGTATATGTGTATGCATGTGCATGCATGTCAGAGAAAGAGACCAGGAAGACCCCTACTCTCTCCTGTGGTGTTTGGCTCTTTTCTTGTGCCCCTTCCCCGAGCCTGTATCTCTGAGACAGAGTTCCAGAAGATTATTTTTTATTCTTGTCTTCAGGCACAGAGAGCTCTACTCAAGGGCCCGGGGCTGAGGCGGTTTGGCATAAGTGCCTCCAGACTGCTGCTGTGCTGTGTAAAAAGGCAGGCACTTTCCCCATTAAGTCCCATTTCCATCCTGTTCTGGGTGTGACACAGAAGGTGCCCTGTAGGATGGTGTGGGAGGCAAGGGCAGGCAGTCCCTGGCCAAGGACCCTGCTTTGTGAGGGATCTCATGCACTGGTTAATTTCTTTAGGAATTAGGTTTGTGCTCTGCCTGGAGACTCTGCACCCCCGCCTCTGTTCTCCCTGAAGATGTTGCCTTCCTCTGGGACCTGGCTTCAGTCTTGCCTCCTCTGTGACTCTCTGGCCAGCTATGAGTGACCTTCTGTTGAAAATAGATGCTCGGTGCTGCAAAGAAAAATTAGCACTGAGACATCAGATCTCTCAGCACGGGAATTTTTACTTTTTCACTTCTTGTACTGCAGGAAGATTACCCTTGCTAGCCATCTGGCCATGAGAGTACAGTGAAAAAAGGAAAAGCAGACATATTTATCCCTTATGCGTTTGGGGTTGTCCTTACTGCTGTGTTATTAGCACACTTATGATTTATTCTTTAACAAGAAAGGAAACTTTAAAGAGGAACTTTTCTACTTTCTGTTCTCCCTGAAGATTTTGCCATCGTCTGGGACCTGGCTTCGATCTTGCCTCCTCTGTGAGCCTCTGGCCGGCTGTGTGTGACCATCCCAGGAAGGCTAAGAGCATATGATCTGTGCCCCTTACCTGGTCATATTTCCTTCTCTGGCTGTGGCTTTTCCCTGCCTCTGTCTCCCAGTGAGGTCAGGTTCTTCAAAGGTAAACTGTCCACCTAGTTTTATCTCCCCCAGCCTGTAGGTGAGAGCCAGTTCTGGTGGGACCTTGCCTGCCCAATGAAGGTACCTGCCCCAGGCCAGCTCCTAAGGCCAGGTACTGGGCTTGGCACACAGCAGAAGGTCAGTCAGTGTTTGTGGACTAGATAAAGACACTCTGCAGATATCAGCTGCTCCCTCCTGAGTCCAGTTCGTTCATTTCAACCAAGGCTGCCTGGGGACTTGGTATGTACTAGTTGCCAGAGGGGATATAAAGGTGAATAGACATGACTTCTGCCTTCAAGGGGGACAACACAGAGTCCAGTGGCTACCCTATAAGATGAACTGTAGCCAACAGCAGTCCCGGGAAAAAGCTTGAAGGGCTTGCTCCACAAGTGCCTACCTGAAAGGATGGGCTAGGTGGGACCTTTATGGGACATGGGACCCTGGGAGTCTCAAGAATGTGCTAGCCCAAGGCTTGACTTGCCTGGTGGGATGATGATTCCTGGTTGTCTCACAGGTTGGAGGAGAATTAGGGGCTCCATAGATGTGTTAGTCCTGTGAGTTTGGAAGAGCAAGGGCAGGTTTATTGGGATGCAGGGTCTCTTTGATATGCCTATAAAAAGAGGCAGGTTTCAGCTGCCCTTGTGGTCTGCCTCGCGGGAGATTCCCACATTCATAAATGGCATTAATAACATTCTCCACCTTTTATGTTGTCCGGAGGCCTATCTCCTGCCCAGTAAAAGGCAGGAGTAATAACAGGTCTCCCCTGTGAGACCGTGTCCTTCAATCCTCAGTCCAGGGGACTGTCCTGCACAGCAGAGGCATGGCGAGCCAATCCTACCACATCAGCTCTGGTTGCAGGGTCAGGAACTTTAGCTCCCGCTCTGCCATTGTGCCCAAGCCTGGGGATCGCAGCTGTGTCAGTGCCATGGCCTATCATGGGGGCAGTCCCAGGGGGCTAGGCTACAGGCGCCTCGGAGGCTTTGGCAGTCGGAGCCTGTGTACGGTAGGATCTCCCCGGATTGCGGTGAGTTGTGGATGGCCCCTACACACCAGGGGCAGGTTTGGCTACCGGGAAGGGGGCCTTTGCATGCCCAGCCTCCCCTGCATCACATCTGTGACCATCAGTGAGAGCCTCCTCACGCCCCTCAACCTAGAGATCGACCCCAATGCCCAGTGTGTGAAGCACGAGGAGAAGGAGCAGATCAAGTGTCTCAACAACAAGTTTGCTGCCTTCATTGACAAGGTGGGTCTGTGTGCTGTTCCCTGGGACTGTGGCTTAGGAAGGGGAAAGGGACTTTGAACCCGATGACGGGGTGGTTCAAATTCTCCTGCCACTGACTAGCATGTGGCCTTGAGAATGTGGCTGAATCAGGATCTTGGTTTTCAAATGTTGTCATGAGAGTCAAATGCAATAATGCATCTGAAACCACCAGACAAAACAGGAGGGTTTGCTGCTGTTGCTCACAGGCAAGCAGCAAGCACAGTGTATGTGTGTGCGTGCGGTCCATCTTCCGGATTTCACTGGCTTACAGTAGGAAGGTGTGGGCAGAGCGCGCAGCTCTGCTTAGGTGTGTCTGACCACCCCATTAGAGGAGATGCTGCCATCCCCAGCATGGAGCAGGAGCCAGGATAAAGAGGGGTCAGAGGCTCCTTTCCTGCTCCTTTTTGGTGGGCACATCATAGGAAAGCTGTGAATTCTTAAAACTGCCCAAGGTACTTTATACCCTGCAGCACATGCATAGATTAAAGGCAGAGAGTTGAGAAACTTAAGGCATGATCTGGGGAGAGGCTGTTGAATTGCATTTTCTGAGTCCTCCTGATTAAGTGCATAGCTCTGGTTTCCTTTAACCTAATGACATCCTCTCTAGGAGCTCATAGTCTTGGGGGAAGACAGCCACCAAAGTTTAAGGGAGGAGAAGCTTGTCTTCCAGGGCTGAATGGTGTGCATATCTACATCCTGGGTCTGTATAAGAAGGCACAAACCAGGGCGATGGTGGGTGGGAGCTCTGCTGTCAGACCAATGCTACATCAGAAATGGGCATATCTGCACACAGAGGTGCTGGGCATCCATTGTTAACATACTGCTGGCTGTCTAGATTACTCTTCCCTTCCATCGGCACAAAGGAAGCTGATGGTAGATTATGCAGGCTATTCTTTGCACAAGGACAACTACCAAGAGCAGGGGAGGTTGAAATCCAGCCCAGGCTTTGCTTGCTGAGCTGTGTGCCCTGGCAGGGGGCTGGAGGCATCTTTTCATAATTTGCTCAAAAGCGCAGTGAGAGCCCTGAGAGTGCAGGCTCAAAAGGGTTTTTGCGTGTGGCCTTTTGGGCATCACCCATGAACACTGATCTCTCTGTTGAGAGGTGTCAGTTCTGGGTCTGGAGAGAGGAAGTTATACCATTGCACCAGGCTGGCTTTCCTCTCCCCTGGAGTTACTGATGGCTGCCCTCTTCCCTCCAGCATTCTTCCTGCAGGCTCCAAACTGCATTGTGCTCTAGACTACAAAGTGCATTGACATGGTGGCTTTCATCCTGCCAGAGGGCTGTCCCATGGCCTGGGTCTGCATGTTGAAACTGGTCAGACGCCTTTTGATAATCAGAGTTTTGGTTCCTTTTCCCACAAGCACGGACAGTCAGGCAGTTGAGGGTCGTTTGTACCAGGCCTGTGCTCCCAAGACGTTAGGGTTAGAGAAGAAATCACCTGCTTTAGGCTGGTAACTGGAAACTTCAACAGGGGCTTGGTAGGTCACATGATTGAAGCCAAACTGAGAGGTATGCTCACGTAGAGGGGCAGCAGCTGCCATTCACTCCAGCCACAGGCCTACCTACCCTTGCCAGAACTTCTGGTATGTCAAGAGGGTCAGAGAGATCCAGATTCTTACCTGAAACCACTCAGTTATTAAATAATTGGCAACTAATCACATCTTTATAAAACAGTGTGCGGGCCAAGTAAAACATGCCTGTGGGCCTGATCGGGCCTAGAGCCACCAGTGTATCACTGCGAATGTATTTCTCCTGTCTTGTTTTACAATGAAGTACAGTGAGAATGAGGTGAAGTGGTCTGGTTGGTGACGGAGTTAGAATGAGATGTCTCCTAATTCCTGATCTGGGATCCCCACTCCTGGGCTTCAGCACCCCAGCATCAGAGTAAGGAAGAGTCATGGTTCATACATTTTAAAATTGTTGCTGTACAAATGCCCACAAACTTAGCAGCTTAAAATAACACAAAGTTACTACCTCAAGAGTCTGATGTTAAGATGTTGGCAGGGCTGCATTTCTTTTTGGAGGCCTTGGGGGAGAATCTGTTTCCAGGGGCATTCAGGCTTTTGGCAGAATTGAGATCCTTGTGGTTGCAGGACTGAGGTCTCTGTTTCTTGCTGGCTGGCTGCTGGAGGTTGTTCTCAGCGTCCAGAGATCTTCTACATTCCTTGGCTTGTGGCCCCCTCTTCCTCTATCTTCAAAGCCAGTAACAGCGGGTTGAGTCTTTCTCATGTTTCAAATCTCTCTGGTGCAGACACTTTTGGGGGGATTATTATTTGCCTACTATGCATAGTGTGAAATATTTCTGCAGGATCAGATATTATTTCATTCTGTGTAGAATAAATGAACTGTTATAAATAGTGTGCTCTTTCTGGGAGGCGTGGTGGGTGGAGGAAAGTGACTTGGGGACTACTTGTGACCTGCACTTTCAGACTTTGCCAACGATTTGGCCTCCTGGGGAAGGTGACAGGTTTCTGCAGGGCAGGGGCCATCCTCAAGGGCAGTGAGAGCTCTGGGGGACCAGGCAACCCCCGCCCTCAGGCTTCTCCCTCAAGTCTCTTTCCTCCTTCCTGAATGACAGGTGCGCGTCCTAGAGCAGCAGAACAAGCTGCTGGAGACCAAGCTGCAGTTCTACGAGAACCGCAAGTGCTGCGAGAGCAACCTGGAGCCCCCGTTCCAGGGCTACGTTGTGACTCTGCGGTGGGAGGCCGAGTGCATGGAGGCCGACAGTGGGAGGCTGGCCTCGGAGCTCAACTGCACGCAGGAGGTACTGGAGGGCTACAAGAAGAAGTGAGCATGTCAGGGCTGGGATGGTTCTAGGGAGTGGAGTCTGTCTTAGCTGAGATCACACAACTCCTCCAGAAGCAGAGATTGCTGAAGGTCAGGGTTGCCCTGATGAGCTGTCAGATGCTTCTGCCTTACCAGTCTGCTCTGTCTTGTGTTAGCTCCCAGCTCTTGCAGTCCTGTGCTGGGGGCTGGGGAAAGATTTGTAGTGAAGAAGAGCTCCCAGTCTGGGAGGGATGGGACATGCATCTGGGGCACAGACTGATGCAGAGATGAAGAGACAGGAACAAATGAAACAGGAGGAGCAAGGCCAGCAGGACTGAAGAGCAGGAGCCTGGAGCTGTCAAAGCTAGGATGGGGGGAAGGGAAAGCCCCTGGAGAGGTATCTGAAAATGAACTGGCTGATGCCATTCCAAGTATCTGATGAACCTGGATTATCCCTTTATTTATTCTGCAGATAAATCATTGCATTCTCATTCTTCAAGGCTCCACAGTTCAAATTAGAATCTAAATCTGGTTTTTCCTGAGTTGTTTAGTTTGTCTATTACCTAGTCTAAACTCACTGCGTCACTGTACTTACCCTATAGAAACAGACAGAGGGAAGGGTGATTTTGACTGTAATCAGTCCTGATAATTCCAGCCCTTCTTGGGATTCTTGGATGTTCAGGTTTTACCATCGGGCTGGACCCAGCAGTGGGTCCTCACTTCCCTTAGAGTGAAGCAAATGTAGACACAGTCCCCACTGTGCAGGTGTCAAGGTCTGTCTCCCACTCTGGGGGTGTGCAGGCCGGTAATTACAGAGCAGAGTGCAGCCCAAAATGACTGTGTAATTAAAAAGTGATGAAAACCATGCTCTGGGAACTCTGGTCTTCCTTGTGGGGGCAGGGCTGCTCTGGGGATACAGTCTCACAGGCAGGGGGAAGAGGGCTGGGCTGGTGAAAGAGGGAACGCCCTGAACAAGGGTTGCTTCTAGGAATTCAAGTCCTTGGATATTGGGGCAGGGGGAATAAAACCTCATGGAGTGGCTTCATAGAGATTTATGTTTTGTACAAGGTAGAATTTAAAGGCTCCGTGGAACATCTGTCTGTTTTTAACTCATCCCACAAATATTTACTGAGTGCCTCACTGCACACCTTGTGATTTAGCCCAAGATCCAAAGAGATTAAATGACTTGCCTCAGGTTTTGCAGCAACTTCAGTCTAAGCTGGGACCAGATACCAGGGACTTGGACTCCAAGTCCAGTGTCCTTCCAATGGGTTCTTTGTGGCTGGGAAATAGAAGTCCAGAGAGGCCAAGCCTCTGCTCCAAAGGCACAGGAAAAGGAGAAAATCAGGGAGTTTGGTACACCTGGGCTCTGGCCCGGCCAGGTCCTCAGTCCCAGCGGCCTTTCCACCTGGGTTGTCTCTCCTCAGGTGTGAAAAAGAGCTGGCCCTCAGGGCCACAGCTGAGAATGAGTCGGTGCTGCTGAAGAAGGTGAGTGACTGTTCTCACATGGGAAGAATTAAATCCTGGGCACTGGACGCTCTGATGCTGCGGGCCCTGCCATGTTCCATTGGTGCAATTGTTGGTGGGAAGGCACTGGAGTCCCTGGCACAGGAAGGTGGGTTATGTTGGCTGCAGACGCCATCGGGGAGCCCATGCAGGAACCCAGGCAGTGCTGACGGAGGCTTTGTAAAAAGAAAACCTCACCATGCTACTGCTTGACTTTTTAAAAACTACTGGATTGGCTGATATGTTCAATTTTAATTCATCATGTGGGCATTGCTTCCTCCTGTTATCCCAGACTGGGGGCTGGTTCTTAGCTTGTTAATGATTCAAAGTGTGGCAGTCATTCAGTGCAATTGGTGATGATGAAAAACCCAGAGGAATAAAACTGCAAATGATTCCCCTTTTGTTTCATCTTTGTGAGTGAAAGTACATGTGAATGTTCTTTTTTTTTTTTTTTTGGACGAAGTTTCATTCTCGTTGCCCAGGCTGGAGTGCAATGGTGCTATCTTGGCTCAGCTCACCGCAACCTCCGTCTGCTGGGTTCAAGCAATTCTCCTGCCTTAGCCTCCTGAGTAGCTGGGATTACAGGCATGCACCACCATGCCCGGCTAATCTATTTTTCAATTTTGTGTTTTTAGTAGAGATGGGGTTTCTCCATGTTGGTCAGGCTGGTCTTGAACTACCGACTTCAGGTGATTCACCTGTCTCGGCCTCCCAAAATGCTGGGATTACAGGTGTGAGCCACCGCGTCCAGCTGTGAATGTTCTTTAACAAGTAATGTGCTTGCTTGCCAGCCTCCTTATTTGTGAGTATCACAGAGTGGAGAGAGGGCTGGTGACAGATCTACCAATAGAGGCTCGGCCTGGGTCTCAGGCAGGAGAGTCAGCTATTTGGATTCTGAGTGTTTCCTGACCTGGGCTCTGAGGACAATCTCCAGAGAGGCTCTGTGACTGTCACATGCTTGTGCTCTGTGGGTCAGCCTGGCTGGGAGGCAGCAGCCTGACGTTCTGGGCTGTGACGTCAGGCTTCCTTCTTTAGCAAGGTCCTCAGCTCTGGAAGGGGTCAGACCTCTCTCCACTTCCTTTCCCCAGCTGGTCTCATTTATGCAATGGGAGGTAACTCATTGGCAGATAACAAAGGCTCTCCTCTTCTAGTGGGGCCCTGAAGGCGAAGATGAGAAGTCTAGGTTAGACCTGTAAGTGCAGGGTGGCTGGGCAGGGCAGGCCAGAGGCAGAGAGGTGGGTCAGGAGGTGGCTTCAGGGCCCGCTGGGGAATGCCGAGGCTCAGGGCACAACGAGGGGACCAAGGACGCTCCCCATCCTCTCGTATCTATCTCTACCAGGATGTAGACTGCACCTATCTGCGCAAGGCAGACCTGGTGGCCAATGTGGAGCCACTGAGGGAGGAGTCAGTCTTCCTGCGGTCCCTCTACGAGGAGGTAAATCTCTCCCCATCTCCGGAAGAGCAAGTGAGAGAGGAGGCAGAGGCGGGTTTTCTTGGATTGTGGCTTGTCCTGGTTCCTGGATTCTGGGGAAAGCTGTGTATTCTTGACTCTCCTAAGGCCTGGATGTTTTTTCTTCTATGATCAGAGGGGATTTTTCTCTTGTTCACGCTTCCTTTCAAAATGGAAGTGGGTGATGTCCTTCCTCTGAGATGATTTGAAAGAATGTGGTTAATTCCTACATCATGAAGTAGAGATCTGACAATTTATTAATTCAGGTAGTATAAAAACCCAAGCAGATAATCCAGGCCTCTACCTCTGGCCACAATTTGGTTGATTAGATTTGTGCATAAAGCTACAGCTGATCTGTATCATCCAGGCCCCACGGTGGGGTGACCCAGGCATACACATCAATCTGGCTCCGTTGATGCCTGTATTTGTAGAATTCCACGTTACTCATGGCTTTGAGGCCATGGTCCCAATTCTAGCCTTTTCCTCTTACAGCTACAGGTTTTAAATTTTCCTGACTTGCTGGTAGTTTTCTAATTTCAGAGTTGGGACTTTTTAAAAAAATTTTCTGAGGAGATGGGATCAGAAGGGGATTTTGCTGGTTGCTATCTCCTACGGGAAATCCGCCTCCTTCAGTCACAAATCTCTGACACCTCCATGGTGGTGAAGATGGACAACAGCCGGGAGCTCAACATGGACTTGGTTGTGGCCAAGATCAAGGCTCAATATGACGATATTGCCGGCCGCAGCCGGGCAGAGGCTGAGACCTGGTACCAAGCCAAGGTAGTCTGGAGGGCAGGGCTGCCCCACTGAGCCAGGAGGACAGCTGTGAGCCTCAAGTTTCTCTGGGAAACACACTCCTGCACTCTAGAGGGGCTGCAGCTGAGGTCCTGGGCAGAGCAGGGTCAGGAGGTGGGAGAGCTGTGGAACAGTGGGCTGGCTGATTGGGTCTGGGACAGCAGCCTCCAGCCATTGCTTCTGCATGTTTGCCTCTCAACCTGCAGTGCGAGGAGTGCTGGCCACAGTGACCCAGCAGGGTGAGAACCTCCGCAGAACCAAAGATGAGCTCAATGAGCTGAACCGCAGGATCCAGAGGCTGACGGCAGAGGTGGAGAACGCGAAGCAGCAGGTTGGGTGGCACCGAGACCCCGCTCCGTAGTACACCTGCCGCTTCTCGTCTGGTTGCTGCTTCCTTCCTGTCTTCAGGGACTGCTGTCATCTTTGGAGAGGGATGTATTTGAATTGTGCCGGAGTACTCTCCTATAATCGGCACGTGAGTGTTCCAACACTCGCTATTATCAAACTTTCTAATGCTTGTGGATCTGGTAGATATAAACTGGCACCTAATTGTTACTTTAATTTTTATTTCTTTGGTTAACTAGTGATATGAAATGTTTCCTCATACACTTACTAGTTATTTGTATTCCCCTTCTGAGAACTGTCCGCTCATACATCCGCCCATTTTTCTACTGTGGTTCCCTTCTTTTTTCTTGGTGATTTGCAGTATTTCTTGGACCATTCTATCTGGAATGTAAGCCTTTGTCCGTTACGCATGTTGCAATTACCTTTCTCTCAGTCTATCACTTGTCTGTTTGTCTTTTATTGAACCCATTTTTTTTTTGTTTTTTGAGACAGAGTCTTGCTCTTTAGCCCAGGCTAGAGTACAATGGCGCAATCTCAGCTGACTGCAACCTCCGTCTCCCAGGTTTAAGTGATCCTCCTGCCTCAGCCCCCAGTAGCTGGGACCACAGGTGTGCACTACCAGGCCCGGCTCATTTTTGTATTTTTAGTAGAGATGGGGTTTCACCATGTTGGCCAGGCTGGTCTTGAACTCCTGATATCAGGTGATCTGCTCACCTTGGCCTTCCAAAGTGCTGGGATTACAGGCATGAGCCACTGCACCTGGCCTGAACCCAAATCTTTAACCTGGATGTTCCCAAATCTATCTTAAGTTCTTCCTTTAATGGTTTATACTTAGGGAGTTTTGAGGTAATAGAGGTAGCTCTTAAATTTTTCTCCCATTAATTTTATAGTTTTACCTCTTGCATTTAGGTCTGTAATCCACCTGAACTTTATTTTTGGTATACACAGTGAGTAGGGTTCTAAGTTAATTTTTCTACATATTGTAAGAAAGTATGTAATCTATTCTTTCCCCAGTTATGTGTAATACTACCTGCATCATAACAGCGAGCTCCCACTCATGCCTGGCTCCATGTGTCTTCTCCCATCTGTGTTGCTGTTCTTCATCACGGTGCAGGATGTGTCACTAGCAATTTGTTACAGTTAAGAGCGGAGTAATGAAATATGGAAATGCTTACTTTTTAGATATGCAATTAGAGCAGATTGGAAGTTGTCCCTGTAATAACATTGCTTTTGTTCATTTTCCTTCTGACATGCTTTCTTAAGTGGGGTGAAGGGAAGGGCTGTGGTTTGCATGTTGGGAGTTGTGCGTGGGAGCTTCTTTCAGCATGCTGATGGCAGCAGGCAAAGAGTGAGACCCTGCATCATGGCTTTTGAATTCCTGGCTCTACACTAATTAATTGCATAGCTTAGGGCAAGTCACAGCCTCTCGGAATCTTAATTTCTTCATTTGCATAATGGGAATAATAATGCCTGTTGTGACAAGCTGGAAGAATAACTTCCAAGGTCAAATAAGATAACATCTATGAACGTGCCTTGTAAAGGAACAACAGTACACAAGTCTAAGGTGATATCAGTAATAATGACCATTCCTATTTCTGTGCTAATATTTCCTCCCTCTAATGGCTCACCTGCCAAACTCAAGTCAGTTTCATGATAAAGTGTACAAAAATGAAGGAAAAAAGATCCAAATGTCCCTGCCTAGTTAATTTAGGGACATTGATGTATTTCTTTTAAATAGTATTAAGTTCAAAAGTTAACCATTTTGAAGGGATGTAAAATAGGATGACCCAGGCCACTGGAGACCCACCAGAGTCCCCACAACCTGCACCCTTTTCAAACACCTTCTCCACAGCGCTGCAAGCTGGAGCCACGGTGACCCAGTCTGAGCAGCAGGGTGAGGCAGCCCTCAGTGATGCCTGTTGCAAGCTGGCTGAGCTGGAGGGTGCCCTGCAGAAGGCCAAGCAGGACATGGCCTGCCTGCTCAAGGAGGACCAGGCGGTGATGAACTCCAAGCTGGGCCTGGATGTGGAGATTGCCACTTATCGCAAACTGCTGGAGGGCGAGGAGATCCGGTGAGGACAGGGGCTCCAGGGTCCCTTCACATCCCTACTCAGAGCTGGACTGAAATCCTCTAGGCAGAGAATGTTCAAATTGGGAAAGACTCTAGAAAATCATGGACTCCAACCATGTCCCCATTTTGCAGATAGGAAAACTGAGACCAGAGAGGGGAAGGGGCTTGCCCAAGAGCACAGCCAGTTAATGGCTCAGCTAAAATGCACCAGTCTCCTGGCTGGCTGCCAATGCTCTTCTCTCTCTTGCACAGCCCCTCAGGCTGGAACCCAAAGCCCGTTCCAAGGCCACTACTTTACCCTCTTGGCTGAAAGAATGTTTCTGCAATTAGCTTCAGTGGGTTCTTAAAGCTGAAATCATTCAGAAAATTAGTTAAAGGCCGTTTGATTTGGGATGCGTAAAGAATCAACCTGGACAGCCTGGTGTTCAGGACCGGGGAGTAGAAATGAGTAGTGCAAGTTCTGTCCTTGCAAAAGAAGACAGGGCAGACATACATCCGTCCTCCAGGGCCTGGGGTCAGTGGCCTAGGGAATCTGTCAGAGAAGGAGGCTGCCTTCTCAACAGCTGAGGAGGCAGGAAAGAGACAGGGCACTCCAAGCTATGCTGACAATTTGAACCAAGAATTGAGGGCAGGTGAAGCCTGTGTGGGGCAGAATGATGTGTATTTACACTTGGGATGGTTTCCTGGGCCTCTAGACTTGGGACAGCCACACCATTAGAGCTTCTAGTTGGGTCCCTTCAGGATGGGGAAGATAGACTAGCAAGTAGAGTATAGAGGGGAAGAGCACAGACCATAAGCCCACTCTGGGTTCAAATCCCAGCTCCACCACTTATTCGTTTGTGACCTCTTTATACCTCAGTGTCTTCAGCTGTAAAACAGAGGTAATCACGAAGTCCACCTCATAAGCTGTTGCAGGGTTAAGTGAGTTTTAATGGAACACAGTAAGCCCCGATGGGAGGAGGTGATAGTCATGAGTCGATGGCCAGGCAGGGCAGCGCCCATGGAGAGGGAACTCAGAGGCCTGGTTGCCTTTAGAAACCTTCCATGAAGTGATACTGAAGGCAGCCAGGCCACGTGGCTGGACTTGCTCCATGCTTGACTCAAGCACACACACTTTTCTGTCAGTTTCCTCTGGCTTTGGGTGAAGCCACGGATACTGAAGCCTTCAGATACTGAGGCCCCCACCCCACTCACTAGCATTCAGTGGGCAGCTGGGACTTGCACTTATTTTCATTATGATACTAATGGATGAATAACTCAATTATAGAATTATTGGTACACATCCCCAATGCATGTGATTTTAAAGTTGACTCAGCATATTGTTCTATGTGTACTATGGCCATTGACCTTTTAATAGACCGTCTCCTCTTGGTATTTAAAATATTTAATTTAATTACATAAGTAATGCTCAGTGCTGCCAATACAGAAAATAAGAAAACAAAAGTGGCCAGGACCACTCAACTCAGAGATAGCTGTTGCCAGTATTGTGGTTCCACAGGCACCACGATGGGCATTGTGGGTTCCTTAAAAGGGCACAGTCCACAGGCTATGGCAAAGCCAGACTGAGTGGCAGGAAAGCGAGCCAGATGTGTACGTCCTCACTCCAAAAAGGAGCAAAGAAGTGTTTTCAGTTGGGCAGAATGAAGCAGAGCAGAGCTTTCGTGGGGAAAAAGATTTGAAGTGGGGAGCTACAAACGGGGAGACAGAACAGAAAGTGCAAGTAGGCGTGTGGGAGGAAGGAATGTTTATAAAAAGCCCACTATAGTGGTATAAATGTCTCATCATAAATGATATATACATATTTTTTGAGACAGAGCCTGTTGCCCAGGCTGGAGTGCAGGGGTACGACCTCAGCTCACTGCAACCTTCTCCTCTCGGGTTCAAGTGATTCTCCTCTCTCAGCCTCCCGAATAGCTGGGACTACAAGTGTGTGTCACCATGCTCAGCTAACTTTTGTATTTTTAGTAGAAAGAGGGTTTTACTGCATTGGCCAGGCTAGTCTCCAACTCCTGGGCTCAAGCGATCCAACTGCCTTGGCCTCCCAAGGTGCTGGGATTACAGAAATAAGATGTTTATAATGTTGGTAGCAAACATATCGGATTTCCTTACTATGTGCCAGTCTCCATTTTAGGCACTTTCCATGTAGAACTTAATCAAACCTCACAAGAATCCTTTCAGGCGGATGTTATCATCCCCATTTTATGCTGGAGAAATTGAGGCACAGAAAGGCTAAGTGACCTGCCCAAGGTCACCCAGCTAGTAAGTGGCACAGCCAGATTTAAGTCCAGGCAGCCTGGCTTGAGAGTCCAGGCTCTTAACCACACCATAGTCTCCAGCTTCCCTCTGTGTTGAATGAAATCAGGTAGATGTCTGGGGTAGCATTTAAAATCATGGGATAAAAATGGATGCATTTGAGTAATGGGCAAGCTTTTTCCTGCTCAGAGACGTCTAGCTGGGAGGCAGCAGCTTCCATCACCACTTTGGCTATGCTGGAATTTCCAGCCAAGGGACAAGAAGGATGCCCCCCTCATCTCTACTTCTCAGTTTACCAAATTTCCATGGCCAAAAGGCAAACATGTAGTAAAGTGACCTTTTGGATCCTGTAAACTAATGTGCTCCTGTCCTTTTGGGATCCCAGCAAGCAGGGCCAGCACCGATGCCGTCTGTAGCAGGTGGTACCCTGCCTCTGCCTCTTAGGACCCCTTCCTTCCTTTGGCATGGAGGAGAATAGGTTTGGTGCAAAAGCAGAGGAACTCAGCACTAACTCTACACTCTCTCCTCTCCCTGCAGGCTGTGTGAAGGCGTGGGCTCAGTCAATATCTGTAAGTTGGCTGTATGTGGACATGGCTCTGTGGGGTGTCAGTAATCTTAATATTGGAGTGCATCTAACTGATGACCAAGCTTCCGTCTATGGAGTGGTAGACAAGGGACTCTGGAGCTGATGTCTCTGGGATCCAGACAAACTGATGACCTCGAATATTTGACCTCCACATGGATCCATCTGGAACATCCATGAAATCTAAGTTAATGAATGTGGCAAATTCTGAACACCTATTTGGTTCTGCAAAAATAGCTCAAGCCTTTAGTTACACACAGAATACTTCTCAAGTGGTAGCATGTTCTAGCAAGAAAAAATGCTAGGTTTATATTCTGATCATCTGGGTCTCTGAGGCAACTTGTAAATTTCTAATAATCCAGTATATGCACAGCCCCTGGGCCAGGTGTCTGATTCCCCTCACCTCTCTAGCTACCATATTTTTAGATGACTCCTTTAGTGTGATCTATCAGTTTTTGCTCAAAGATTGTATGAACATTTCTTAACATCAGCCTGGTCCAAGTAGACTTAGATGTGCAATTTGCTAATCACACTCCTGAATAAGAAAATGGCAATGGATTTAGGTTTGCCTGTAGTTTAAAAAGACTCATGTTGGTGCTCCTTCAGAGTAGGAGGAGAATTAATCATTGATTCTAAAGGATTCTTGGTCATAACATGTCTGAGATAGAAGAGAATTCTCACCCGTATCTCTGTCCACAGGTGTGAGCCATTCCCAGGGTGGCATGGTCTGCGGGGACCAGGACTCCACTGTCTCCCGTGGCTCAGGGGGTGTGGCCATCAGCAGCGGTGCACGGTGGTCCCCCTCTGCGGTGGGGGCCTGCTCCAGTGCCCGATCTGTGCAGTTCATATAGAGGGGATGGGACTCTGGACTGACATGTTCTGATGGGGGCAGTGTGGGTTGGGGAGTGGAAATCTTTTCTCTTGCATGCCCAAATGTCTACTTAGTAATTTCCCCTTACAGAGAACCCAGAACTAATTTTCCTGTTTCCTTCTTATTGGAGTTAACGATTTACTCTTCGGGTGTAAACCCTGGGTTTGACATTATTTTCACTTCCATTGCCCTGGGTTTGACATTATTTTCACTTCCATTGCTTCTCCCCTTCCCTGTGGTCCAGGAAAGAAATAGAAAGGCTTTTTGATATAAATTGTTCAGTCATTGTCTTCCCCAGTTAACTTTAGGCTAGCAGATGTTTATCAAGTCCTGACTGTGTGCCGGACCCTCTTGGAAAGGAGCCAGCTAGAGGATGTGCAGTGTGTGGGAACATCTCTGTGTTTTGCCCTCAGATGAGAGGGACTCCAGATACTGCCTCACCATGGAGGGGCGGTGGGGGTGCAGAGCAGGGCTCCTCACTTGCTCTGAGAGATTGTATATCCCCAGAGTCCCCCAACTATTCATATATCCAGATTGAAAGACTGACAGAGCTAATCAGCTGGGTTTATACCATTGGTTTTCTGGCAGTTCATTGTATTTGCATGATTCCTGTATGACTCCTTCTTTCTCTTGGTGTGCTTGATTAAACATCAACAGCAAAAGGCTTTTTCTTAGTAAACAAGTTAATACCTGCCTCCTTCATTGTCTTCCCAACCCACCCAAAACCCTGACTGTTTCTGTGCATCTCACAATGCACCGGACCACCACCTGCATCAGGATCTCTGTGGGGTAGTTGCTAAATGTGCAGATCCTGGGCTTCAGCCGGAACTCTCGATCCAAAGTTCTAGGGATGAGCCCAGGAATCTGTATTTTAACAAGCTTCCAGGTGATTCCTAGAAGAACTAACGTTTGAGAACCACAGATTTATGTGGGCAGAGGAAAGAGGAGGGTCAGATAATTATGGCCATGAAGTGACTTTTCCTCTGATTCTCATGGATTGGTCTAACCCCTTTGCATTTTTGCTTTGTCTATGCTAAAAGGTCAGACCCACACACACACCAGGGCAGGGTGGGGGCAAAGGTACAAAATAGGTGAGGAAGGGAGGGTCAACTTTCTTTCTCTTTTTGTACAGGAAGAACTATTTCTCCCATCTTATTTTATTTGGAACTTTTTAAGGTTTTTCTTAAAGCCTGACTGGGTAGGAAACATTTTGCTGCAAGAATCCGTATCTGATTTTATGACACAGAAAAGCCTTTAAAAGGTGTCTTGTTTGTTGTTTTTCTTTTCTTTTCCAAGGAGCACAGGCACACTGCCAGACCTCCTGGTACCAGCTCCAGACCCGCCAAGTTAATGGCTTGGCACCCTGGCCTAGGGGCGGAGTCTAGGGGAGCAGGGCCAGGCCTTTTGACTCCCGGTGGCTTTGCTTCCCACATCCCACTCACTGCAGACGGGAGAACCCGGTGGGTCTTTTAAAAACCTCTGCCCCACCAGGACGCACTAGGCACCTAGACTGTGGAGAGGAGGGCGCCGATCTCGGCCACGGTGATACAGGCATGTCCTGGGCAGCCCTGAGCAGCCAACAACCCCCAAACACCCTGCCTACTACCCCAAAACGGTGGGCGGGTGGCGCCCAGCTCCCCCTCCCGTCCCTCCCGGCCCCGGGCCCCAGGCCCCTCACCACTGGGGTTGGGTGCTAAGGGCGGGACGCGGGGCACTCTCGGGCAGGGGTGAAGGAGGGCAGCCAGGGTCCAGGCCTGGAGGGCGGGAGTGTTTGAGAGCAGTGGGGGTGACGGGATCCCGGCGGACGGCAGGAGATTCGGGCACCCGTGCAGTGCCAGAGGCGGAGGCGCTGAGGACGGAACCCCGCGTGAGCCAAGGACCCAAGGCCCCTGCGGACATGATCCCAGGGGCTCCACGAGGGCCGCCGCGTGCCGTGCATCTGGAGATGCGCCCAGGGCGCCTGGCTGCCGGACTCGATGGGGGGCAGGGCAGGGCACGGGGCGACCCGCGAGGCAAGCAAGGGTGGGGGTAGGAGGGGTGCGGCCCCGACTCTCGTGGGTGGGGAGGTAGGGGACAACGGTGGCTTCCGCGGGAGATGGGGCGAAAGTGGGGACCGGCAGGGAGGACCTGCAGCCCCCTTGTTACTCTGTAAACTGTCCCCTCCCGGGAGCCTGCGGACCACCGGGGCTGGGAGGTCCCGCTGTCCAAGACTGTGACTTGCCTTCCGATTCCGAGTCTCTGGCACCCAGAGGGCCGGGACTGCACCGCTGCCGTAACAGAGAAGAGGCTTTGAACGGTTCTCCCCAGCCACGCAGTCCTTCCGATGCCTTCAGGCTGTGTCCCAGGGGCCACAGTGGCCAGGCAGTGACTTGACCTGGGTGATCCGAGGTCTGTCTTAGTAGGGCGGTGCTCCCCTGGTCTCTGTCTCCGGAACCAAAGGGTCTTGCAGGCTCCTGCCCATCGCTGTCCTGATCCCACCAAGTTTGAGCAGCGGTAAAATTGGGTTAAAAGGGTCATCAGGGTGTCTCTGAGGAGGAAACAGGGTGTCAGGGGGCATTTGCTGCCCTGGGGGATGGGAATGTGGACTAGGGAAGGGTCTGTGTCTCCTTTTTGATGGTGGTGAAGGGTGGCTATTTACCTATGAGTGCCTTGGGTATTTTCTTTTCTTTTTCTTTTGAGAGGGAGTCTTGCTCTGCTGCTCAGGCTGCAGTGCAATGGCACAATCTCGGCTCACTGCAACCTCCACCTCCCAGGTTCAAGGGATTCTCCTGCCTCAGCCTCCTGAATAGCTGGGATTATAGGCACCAGCTAATTTTTGTATTTTTAATAGATATGGGGTTTCACCATCTTGACCAGGCTGGTCTTGAACTCCTGACCTCATGATCCGCCTGCCTCAGCCTCCCAAAGTGCTGGGATTACAGGTGTGAGTCACCATGACTGACCTTACTTCATTTTTAATGCACAAGCTTAAAAAGGAGTGAGGCTGTCTCCGCCTCACTCCACTCCCTGGCTGCTCCCCTGCCAACATGGGGGAGCCCTTGGTGTTTGAACAAAGCAGAAATGAGCAGGGATTTCCAGGCATACACAGGTTGGGGGTTGGGAGAGGAAGGAAGATGGCCTGAGGCGGTGTGAAGTAAGCCTCTCCCATTGCTTGTTCTGCCTGGCACATCCCTACACCCAAGGAGAGTGGCGCTTAGTGCCCATGTCCTTGTTTCTTTAATCTTCAATGAGCAAAGCGCTTAGTACAGTCACCTCCTAATGCCTGTGTTTCCAGAGAGAGGCAGGGGTATGAATAACTCAGACAAGGGGACATTAATTCCCACATGGTCTTGTCCGTGTCTACACAGAACACACTTGGTAATTTTCTTGATAATGTGGTTAATTTGTGTTCCTTACTATGCTTGGCTAAGGTGAGTAATAATGCAAAGTTCTATTTTCTGAGATCCCAAAGATTGAAGCAGGGAACAGTAAGAGACACGGGCTCGGGGAAGGAACTGTCTTGGGCATAGGTGTTTGTGAGGATGGTCTGAAGCAGAGTGGGTTGAGAACTGGTGGAGGAGTGTTAGTGGTCTCAGGAGAAAGGAAAAGATGACAAATACCAAGCGTATCTGTTTCTTTGAAAGGATTATTATTCATACTTTTTTTTTTTGAGACAGTTTCAATCTTGTTGCCCAGGCTGGAGTGTAATGGTACCATCTCGGCTCACTGCAACCTCTGCCTCCCCAGTTCAAGCGATTCTCCTGCCTCAGCCTCCCGAGTAGCTAGGATTACAGACATGTGCTACCACGTCCAGCTAATTTTGTATTTTCACTAGAGACAGGGTTTCACCATGTTGGTCAGGCTGGTCTCGAACTCTGGACCTCAGGTGATCTGCCCACCTTGGCTTCCCAAAGTTCTGGGATTACAGGCTTGAGCCACTGCACCCAGTTATACTTCTAATTCTTTGGAAACTTTGTGTGTTTGTCGGGGAGGATATCACTGAATGTTTACATAAGAATTGAATACACATAGCAGGTCTGATTTTCTCTGATGCTGGTGTCAGCTTGATTTGTGATGTTTCCAAGGAGGAGGGAGCCCAGGGTAGAGATCTGGGATCACTCCCATGGCCCACTTGTTTGGGCCTCTTGCACTTCTGGCTTTTCTTCGATCTCTCAATTTCAAATTACTTGACCTGAATTTTTTCTTTCTAAAAAAATGTCAATACCTAGTTACCCTCGGACTGTACCCTTTGCCTTCTGTAGGGAATAGTTCTTTGATCAGGAGAGAGCTACGGGAGCCGCAGCATCCTTTGAGCCAGAAGAGCTTGCTGTGGGTTTTTGCTGTTGGCTGCAAGGAAGGCTGGGCAGAGGCTTACCTCCTCATAAGCAAAAGGCACCCCTGGCTGGCTGAATCTATTGAATGGTCTTTGCACACAAAGCACGGAAATGTATTAAAAAGTTTATTCATATCTCCCAGGTTCTGGCTGTTTGACTTTTCAATCCATGGCACCATTATTTTTTGGGTATCATATTTGGTATTTTAGTTTTGCTCAGCCCAGATCCATGGTAACATCAAGCTTTTTTTCCCAAGCTTAGACTCACTGTAGCATCTCAAAACCGCAGAAGGTAGCAGGCCTGGAAAGACTCTACCCACTCATCTCACAAACCCAGACTGATGCACAAATCATGGAAGCCACTTCTGCCCAAAGACTCACCAAGACCTGGCAGTCTTGGGAGCATTGGGGCTCAAATTTCCATCTCCTGATGTTTCAGCCCCTGGGATTTAACATTTGCTGTGGGTGAATGATGTCCCCTAAATTGAAAGTTGGTCTATTGTGATTGTCACCATGCCCTCAGGGCCCAAAGAGCTGGGAGAAAAGAGGTGGCAGGCAAGAGACCTGGAGGAGGCCTGCCAGGTGTCAGTGGGCAAACCTCAAACTCAGCAGCAGGCTGAGCACTCAGAAGCAGCCAGCAGCCTCCAGTGAGGCTATAGCCCTTTGGGCCAGAAGTGAGGATGCACAAGGCCTTTGCTTCTCCTCTCAGGGAAAGAGGCTGGGGGACAGGGCAGCAGGGGGGCTGGCAGATGCCTGCCTGATGATAGTGACAGCTAATGGGGAGCTGGAGCTGAGGGCAAGAGGACTGGATGTCTCTACCTCCTGCTGCACCAGCTGCCTGCATTCATCCAGCGCATCCTAGGCCTGGCATTTCTTGGAGGCCCATCCTGGGACTCAGTGGAAGGTCAGAGCCAGGAGGGGACACTTCCTGCCCTCATGGAACTTTCAGCTTGATCCAGGCTCCAGACACACCCATTGGCATTCCTGGCCCAGATCCACAGAGACAGAAGATTCTCAGGGTTCCAGACACTGTGTGATGAGGGTGGGGTGGGGAGGGGTGGAGGTGTGGGGGTGAGGGTGGTAGGCATGGGGAGCAGAGAAGGGCCCTGAGCAAAGGCAAATGGGAGGAGGGATGTGGGATGGCCTGTGTGTCCACAGGGATATGTAGGAGAGAGAGTGGCTCTGGGCCACCTCAGAGGGTGGACTTGTCTCCTTGGGGTGGAATCCATGTCTGGGAGGAAGAGTGCTGGGTGGAGGGTCAGGTAGGGCTGAGGAGTAGCTGGGGAAGGAGGTGATGAAGGGAGCCTACATTTGGCATAAGAAGCTCACACATGTGAGCAAGTGACAAGCCAGGCAGGAGGTGGTGAGAGCAGTGGGTTTGGGGTGGAGTCTGGCTGCTGGGAGTGTGCAGGGTGGGTCGGGGAGAAAGAGGTCATCAGCGGGGAGCTGAGCTGTGGTCCAGACCTGAGCAGACTGAGGGGGAACAAGTGGAATCGGACTGTGGAAGTGGACAGGAAGCAGCAGAGTTACTGGGGTGACTGTGGAAACACTGCATGGGGCTGGGCTGGGATTGGTCAGCTGGAGACGGGGCAGGAAGGGAGTGGAGACGTTGTCGTTTATAAGACCACACACCCCTGCATCGCAGCGGCATTTATTGAAACACAGATTGAGACAACCCAGAAGGCAATGCACCCGTAGACAGTCATAAGAGGGAGACCCAGGAAGTGGCCTAACTCTCTGTCGCAGCACCTCTGCATTGGACAGTCCCCACCTGCACCCAGCAAGCGGGTATCTGGAGCAGCCATGGAGTCTACTTTGAAATGTACAAAGGTTCACCGAATAGCAAACCTGTCCAAAGTCCCCTAACCAGGGGCTGTAGGCAGAAGGATGCCCCAGAGTAATGGGCCTCTTGGCTGCGAGGTCACATGGGGACCCTGGCTGGGACAGGTTAGCCCAGAAGCTGGAAGGCAGTCCAAGAGAGAAGCAAAACGTGAAAGGGAAGTGCTTGCTGGGGGACCATTCTTCCCAGCCAGGATGAGAGGGCTGCTGGGGAGGGACTTTCTCCCTGATTCTCGGGTTGTGGGTGGCTTGGCTGGATGGTTAGGATGTCGCCTCCACCCAGGAGGTGGAGTTTCCATGCCAACCAGTCCCCAGTCACACTGGGGGACTGCCTTGTGCCTGAGAGCTTGGGGAATAATGCAAATTGGCTACAGGTATTTTGGAGCTAAGTTGGAGTTAAGCGAAGGGCTGGGAACACCTCTGTAAACTGCTGCCAGGAGAAGAACTAGGACGCATCTTCCTAGCATGAGAAGGCAGAGGGGAGCAGCCCAAGGGTCTTTCCCTCTGTAGGAACATCCGGAAGATTCTGGAAGCAAGCGCACATTTTCCATTCACATGCCATTCAGTGCAGTGACGCAGGCAGGCAGGCGCTTGGCAGGCAGCCCTGGCTCCATGATTCTACTAAGCAAAGCGGACCGACCGGCTGCTCCCGCAGCTGAAGCTGGAGGAGCGAGGCTGGCAGGGGGCACAGGAGTCAGGGGCCATCACCGTGATGCTGCCCCCTATGGCCGAGGGGCCAGAAGTGATCTGGCGCCCTGGGGTAGTGCTGTAGGAGAGGCCCCCACAGGAGACTCCGCCACGGGAGCTGCTGACACCTGTGGAGAGAGGAGATGTGGAGGGGTGAGTGGCTCGCTGTGATCTCACCCACCCCACGACAGGCCCCAGGGCACCGGCATTGCAGGAGCTGCCTCCCTCTCCAAGGAGTTGGTGGTCAACAATGCAGACCCTGTTTCTCAGGTGCACAGTCCATGTAGGGGGCTGGGGCAGGAAGGAAGTGAGGAGCCCTGGTCCCAGGGGGTCAAAGCTGCCAGGCTGCAGGTCCATGACCGACAGCTCACTGTCCATACCAGTGACGAGCGCTCAGCTCTGCTTTCTCTAACACCTGTCATGGCCCCCACTGAGAAGCCAGGGGATGGTGAAACAGTTGGGGGAGCACTCGAGGCTCCGTGGGTTAGGCCAATGAGTTCAGTTTTTCCATTTAAAGAAACCATTTTTCTAGGAGAATTTCAGGCAGATACTCACAGACATTCACGGAGCCCACACCTTCACACAGCCTAGGGAGAAGGAAAAGTCTGTTAGTTGCAGACACTGAGCTGGATTCCTTGAGTCTGATGGTTGCTTGGGAAAGAGAGGGTCATCCCGTTTGCAGAGTCTACACCTGAGAGGCAGGAAGGGCTCCCCAAAATCTGCACTAAATGCTTTCTTTCTCTGATGGTTCTAACTGGGAAGACAAGGCCTCCTGATTTCCAGCAGCAGTGGGTGAGATTATGAACACACACAGTGCCCCTAGTTTGAGTGATGGTGGCCTACCCTAGACGGTGCCGATCAAGCTCACAGGAAGGAGAGTTGAATCTGATGCACCAGAATGTGAAAGGGCTTTATGGGTGATGAAGAGCTAAATGCATATGGAAGCACATCATCATCATAACACACAGGCCTGAGTGGCAGGCCACACAGCAGCTTAGGAGGAAGCTATTCAACAAGGATGGATTTGACAGGCATGAAACTTGGGTGCAGGTCCCAGCTTTTCTGCTTATTAACTGCGTAGCCATGAGAAAGGCACTGAATTCTGAGCCTACTTCTTTATGTTTAGATGGGAAAAACCATACCTATCTTATTGGATTGTGAGGATTATAAAAGAAGCACTTAGCACAGGTCTAGCACAGAAGCATTCAACAAATTATCATTATTATTATTGAAGCTATTGTACTAGCTGTGGTCAGAGTTGTAGCTCACACCTAGCTCAAGGAAATTCGCTCCTGGAGAACCACAGCCTCCACCTCTGAAACACTACAAAGTCCTCTTAGCCCCACCTGTGTTCCTCGCCCTCCAGCAGGCGCCTGTAGGTGGCGATCTCGATGTCCAGGCCCAGCTTGGAGTTCATGACCTCCTGGTACTCCTTGAGCAGGCAGGCCATGTCCTGCTTGGCCTTCTGCAGGGCGCCCTCCAGCTCAGCCAGCTTGCAGCGGGCATCGGCGAGGGCCGCCTCACCCTGCTGCTCTGCCTCGGCCACCGCGGCCTCCAGCTTGGCACGCTATCGGGGTGGAGATGTGAGGGCCAGGATGAGAGAGAGAAGGCACAGCTTGGCTCACCGAAGCTGATGGAGCTAGGGCAGGGAGAGGAGAGTCCTAGAGAGAAGATTGGCCCATGGCCAGGTAGCTAATAGGGCTGTGAACACGAGGGAGGAGATGGGTGGGCTTTTCACCATCTCTCCTTGATGGTGGTCACAGGGTGGCCAAGGAAGGGGTTGGGTTGTCCTTTGGAAGTCAGTGACATGGCCTGAGTGCTGTGAGATATGATAGAGCTCCTGCCCTCCCTCTGGGTCCCTGCTTCCTCAGGGGCACACCATGAAGCCTGATTAGGGCCAGGTGCTGCAGCCTGCCTGTGCTGGGTATTTGAATCCTCCACAGACCCTACCTGGCACTTGGCATTCTCAATCTCAGCTGTCAGCCTCTGGATCATGCGGTTCAGCTCGTTGATCTCCTCCCTGGTGCGGCGCAGGGTCTCCCCGTGCCTGATCACCGTGGCCTTCATCTCCTCACACTGGGGAAGGAGATGCTCATGAGGCTCAGGGCGGGACCTCCTATCCATTCAGGACACCAAGGATGATTGTGCAGATTGTACAGTGCTCAGCCTGTGCAACCACACATGGCAGTCCTGCCCTGCCACCCCAACCTCAGAGAGGCAGCTCTTCTCTTCCCATCCATAAGGACCAGAATCCCCAGAAAAGGAAGTCTATTTAATAGCTACTGCACATCTCTCTCACTGTTATATCTAGCAGGCAGGTGTGTTGTGCTACTCACCTTGCTGCGGTACCAGGACTCGGCCTCAGCCCGGCTGCGGCTGGCAACATCGTCATACTGAGCCTTGATCTCAGCGACGATGCAGTCCATATTCAGGTCCCGGCTGTTGTCCATTTTGACTATGACTGAGGTGTCTGAGATGTGAGCTTGGAGAACGCGGATCTCCTGTGGGGCCGACAGCCAGTGCATTTGCTTCTGGTCCCTGAGCTGGGCCACCCCAGGGGGCAATGTCCACTCCCTAGAGGGGCACTGGTCATGAAGCTTACATGAGTCCTGCTCCCACCACCGTCACACATGCACAGGCTCCTTACAAACAACAAAGGGGCTGTAGAGGTCACCCGGGAACAGTGTCTGCCTTAAAAGTGGGAAAACTGAGGCCCAGAGGGTGAAAAAGTTCTGATCCAAAGTCACCCAGCAGGGGAGCTGGGGTTTGGATGGCAGGATGAGTGATTAGTCCATTAATGAAGACCATGCCCTATGTGTGAAGCCATCCGGGCCCCCCACCACACATACACACTCTCATGCCCATGTCTAGACTGACACTCACACACACATGCAGCACACAGGCAGCACACACATGCAGCACACAGGTCACAGACTCAGAGCAGCCCAAGAACATGAATGCTCCATACTCCTCACACACATGAACGTGGATGTGGCCTCTGTATTGTGGGCCCCTGGCATGTGTGTGCAAGCTCTTTTCACACTTACATTATACATTGGCAAACATAGGCACACACATGCACCCTTGTCCTGCTGCTCCCCTGTCTCCAAAACACCCTTCCACCTGTCCTGGCTGGGTGGCAGGTGCCCCCTCACCTCTTCATAGAGGCGCCTCAGGAAGCTAGACTCCTCCACCAGGGCCTCCACGTTGGCCTCCAGGTCTGATTTCCGCAGGTAGGCACAGTCCACGTCCTGGCAGTGCGACAGAGAGAAGGGGATGTGCATGTGAGAGAAGACCAAAGGAAGGTGCCTCTGGTTAGCATGGTGACCCTGCCCCTCGCTGGAGTTTGCACTGATGGGCCCCCTCCTCCTTGCCTCATGACCAGCTCCTCACCTTCTTTAGAACCACAAACTCGTTCTCTGCCGTGGCTCTCAGGGCCACCTCCTCTTCATACCTGGGTATGGGAGAGAGAAGGGCTGGAGCTGAGAAATGGGACTTGAATACCATCACAACTCCTGGGCAAGTTCTTCCAGGGATTGAAAAGGGATTAATCCCCTCCAGATGTTGTCTTGGCCCCTCCACGATCTATTTTGTGTATTATTCATGGCTAGCCCTTGTCCCAGCCTGGCTTCATTCCACCACAGTCCTTCTGCCTCTGAGATGGGGTTGGGAATGCACATTCCTTCCCCCAAGTCTAAAATCATCTGTGCATCCTAGATCTCAAAGAGCTGGTCCCATTGGCAGGGAGATCACAGAGCCCATGTCATAAACGTAAGCTGTGAAGGGCAGGGGACATAGAGAGTGCTAGAATTCCACTGGATTGCCTCTCCTCACTCCCCCAGAAGTAGCTCTAGAGTTTTAGAGGTGAATCCCAAGAATCTGAAGAAATCTAGGCCCCACTGGATACCTGCTCTGGGTTCCAGGCAGCCTGCTAGAGGAATCTGAAAGAAGAGGGCTATGGGCAGAGCCTCCCAGCGTTCTCTCTGAGTTTCCCCTGAGTCCCCCAGCTTGCTACACTCACTTCTTCTTGAAGCCCTCCAGCACCTCCTGCACATGGTTGAGCTCTGAGGCCAGCCTCCCACTGTCGGCCTCCACGCACTCGGCCTCCCGCCGCAGAGTCTCAATGTAGCCACTGAACAGCGGCTCTAGGTTGCTCTCGCAGCAGCGCTGGTTCTGGTAGAACTGCCACTTGGTCTCCAGCAGCTTGTTCTGTTGCTCCAGGAAGCGCACCTGCCATTCCGGAGAGAAGAGGGTCAGAGGAAGCCTGGGGGGAGGTACCTGGTCCCCTACAGCTCTCTCTGCCCTTGGGTGCTGGCTGAATGGGCTGAGCCACAAAGCTGAGTGTCTGCAGCTCAAGTGACCCATTCCCAGATCCCCAGGGAGGCAGTTGTGGGTGTGAAGGAAAGCAACCTGGCTAACCAAAGGTCTGCTTCAAGCCCTGGCTTTGATACTTTAAAGGGCAAATTGTTTCACTTCTTGGGACTCAGTTTTCTTCCCTCCAAAATGGAGCAGAGAATAGTGCCTATCTTAGCACTGTTGTGAAGATTGAACAAGTTAATGCATATCAAGTGCTTGGAACAGTCCCTGACATGCAGTAAATGCTCAGTCTATTTAACTATTATTATAATTACCAGTTGTCCTTCACTTACTCATTTATGCAACAAACACTTATGAAATACTTACTACGTAGTGCCAAGGCCTGTGCTAAGATATACACATTTATGTCTAATGTCCATGTCTACGTCCGTATCATCTATCTCTACATTCCATTCAATTATCACAGCCCTGTGGGATGTAGATTTTACCCCATGTTACACATGGGGAAATTGAGACCCCAAGGTGTGAAATGCCCAGCTCATGGTAAGCGATAGTCTTGCCACGAGATAGGCATCCTCTGTCTGCCCCTCCAGCATGTCTGAGCTACTCATATACACCCCCTCAGTCCCAAGTTGCTGTCTGAAAAGTGGAGAGGCTGATACCCACCCCAACCGCTCACTGTGAAGATGAACTCGGTTCACTAAAGAAAAAGTGAAAACAGGAAGGGCACTGCCTCTGCCCCCTAAACCCTGATCCTAGGCCACCAAGCCTGGTTCTTCTGCTCTGCTAGAGGCCTGTGGACACAGGAGGAGCCTGTGAAGGAGGCTCCCAGCCTCCCCCCACAAGACTTTCTTGGGAGGCAGCCTCACAGCTCTGCAGCGTTCTCCATGCTCTGGGTACATTAGGAGGCCTCCTCCTGTCAGCCTGGCCACCTTTCCATTTGCATTCCAGCCCTCCCTCATGAAGGGGCTGCCAAGCCTGGATTGGCTACCTGTAACACCTCTTCACCCACCATTGTCCTTGGAAAGTAATGATAATAACAGCTGACATGTACTGAGGGCTTACTATTTGCCATCATGTTTCATGCGTGGACTCATTAACTCTCACAAGTGGATGAGGCAGGTCCTATTATCCAGCCAAGTAACCTGCCTGGGGTCTCACACTGCTGAGTGATGCAGCGAGGGCCTGGGGGAGGCAGCACGGCCCTGGGCATTCCCAGCCCCTTCACAGGCTGCCTGGCTAGGAGACACAAGGCATTTTGGTCTCCCCATTATCTCCCACTCTTCCAGCACCTGCTGCCCAGTCTGTGTTTTCAGACAGTTCTGATAGTTCTACGTCGTCTTGGTTCAAGAAAGACACACACGCTTACACACATACACACACTCACATGCATATACACACATATACTCACACACATGTACACACACACATACACACACTAACACATACACACACTGCTACACACATACACATGCACATACATACACACACTCATGCACACACATGTGCACACATACACACACTTTCACACACACACCAACACACATACACGCACATACTGCTACACACATACACATGCACACACACGCACACACACATACACACACTCACATGCACACACACATATACACACACTTTGGACCACTGGCTCAATTTCTAGACCATACCCGGACCTCATTAAATGCTACCGGAGTTAAATGATGGAAACTGACCCTTCCACCTGTGTGAGTCTGCAGGTCATTCCCTCTGCTGCCTCGAACCCGCAGCCACCCTGTCTCCTCAGCAGACTGGGACCTCCCTGATGGAGGGCAGGGCTGGGGGCTTCTCTAGACCGTCTCAGGCCTCACCCACCTTGTCGATGAAGGCCGCGAACCTGCTGTTGAGGGACTTGATCTGCTCCTTCTCCTCCTGCTTCACGCACTGCGCGTTGGGGTCGATCTCCAGGTTGAGGGGCGTGAGGAGGCTCTCGTTGACGGACACGGTGGTGATGCAGGGGGGGCTGGGCCCGCACACGCCCCCGGAGCGGTAGCCGAAGCTGCGTCCGCAGGAGCCGGCGCGGAAGCCCCCGCACACGCTGTGGCTGCCGAAGCCCCCGGTGAGGCCGCGGTAGCAGGAGATGCCGCGGTAGGGGGCAGCGGTGATGCAGCAGCGGCCGGGCCGGGGCCGCAGGCCGAGATGCAGCTGAAGGCGTGGAC